>OY728129.1:1745243624-1745294022 GCA_963277665.1 Viscum album
TTATTTTTCCCAGGATGTGAAGATGTATTTTATGACGGACCTACATGGATAGTCTGAGGAGATATGAGTGTGGACTATGGATACTATGTTGTTGTAGTTTTTCACTGTATGATGTAATGTAAGACTTATGAATGTATCTAGTGTTCCCAAGGCTACTAAACTAATCGGTCTTTTGAGACATGATCTTTTATAATCATGCCAATGTTATGTAATAATGCACCGAATCTGGGTAACTGGGGTTGGGGCATTATAGTTGGTATCAGAGGAAGTTTAGTACAAACAATGGAAGATATATTTAGATAAACTCTGATTAGAGCACATAGACCTAAGATGGACTTTGAGGATTAGTATAGAAGAATTTCCTAGAATTTTGGAATTGTAGAGATTTTTTACGTTTTTCGAGAAATACATCCCTGTTTGGATATGAGCAGGTATAGGTGGCTCTAGAACCGATGTACCTAGGGTTAAAACCCGAAAACACCACTTTGAGCTAGACTCGAACGGGAATTGGTGCATGACAATGGGTCTTGTTGCACTCTTAGTTACGACACTCCCGGGGGATATGCTTTGGATAATTATCATTTTCTTTACAAACCATTATGAAGGGTTTATGAGTATATACTTCCTCAATGAAAACATTTTTTTATGATTATTGATTATATCCATAAATAGTTAAATTTATGTTAAGTGTTTTACAAGTATAGAATTATGTATTTTGATTCAGAAATTGATCTAGTTTATGTCGTTGTTTATAAATGGATCCTAGTGGAAGGAATGGAAAATGTATCAATTCATGAACTATATGTAGGGATTTCCCTCCTACTCAAGATAATTATAGTGGAGCTGGTGATACAACTGGTTCTGATCAACTTATCACTATACTGGGACAACTCACTCAGGTTATGAATAATAACCATACCCATATGGAGCACCCTGATCTGAAACATGGAGGATCAAAGTTAGATCATTTCATGAGGAAACAACCACCAACATTCAATGGGGTTACAAATCCACTAGTTGCTGAGGAATGAATAAATTCCTTAGAGAAAATATTCTACGCCTTGGGGAGTAGCTAAAGGGAAACATTTGTCATGGTAGTTTACCACCTCACTGGAGATGCTAATCAATGGTGGTCAATCATTCAAAATAAGAAATAAGATGATGAAGTATCAAATATGTAATGGAGGTAGTTTAAAGAGATTTTCTTAGAAAAATACTTTCCTCATGACCCTCAAGTGGATTTGTAAAGACAATTTCTGAGTCTGAGGCAAAAGGAGGATGAGAATTTTGCAAAGTATGAGTCTAACATTACAAGTATAGCAAGGCATGCTACAGATTATATAGGTAACCCAAGAAGTAATATTGATTGTTTCAATAATGGGTTAAAACCATTTCTCCATCGAGCTTTAGTATCACAATCCTTCTCATCGTAAGAAGATATTGTCTCATGTGCTATCAAGACATAAAAGGAATTATCTAAGTCTTACGACTTTAAAGCAAAGTAAGAGAAGTGGAGATCTTCTGATCACTCTGGAAATAGAAATAAGGGGATGGAGGTAAAAGTTGAATATCCATCCTGTAGTAAATGTGGGAAGAAACACCCTGGTACTTGCTTAATAAGAATGTGAGTCTGTTACAAGTGTGGTGAAAAAGGCCACCAAGCTCTTGATTGCAAGGGGAAGAAAGAAGATATCGATGTTCAATGCTACAATTGAAGGGATATGGGACATTATGTAAATGAATGCAATAAGCATCAGGAAAACTTACCTCAGAATAGGCCAAGGGATCAAGGCCAAGATTATGTTATCACTACTGCTGAGGTAGAAGCTCCGAAATACATGGTGGAAGGTAATTTAATGGTTTCCTCAAGTTTAGCCAAAACTTTATTTGATTCTGGATCATCGCATTGTTTCATATCTTCCCAGTATGCTATGAAAATAAGATATTTCCAATTTGATTTAACAAGGGAGTTGTTAGTTAAAACTTCTAATGGAAGTATCATTGCTTCAAAGTTCTGTGAATTAGTTCCCATTAGAGTATATAAATGATCTTTATCTGCTGATCTCATCGGCATACCTATGATTGAGTTTGATATAATCCTCTGTATGGATTGGATTTTGAACTATGATGCAAATATTTATTGTAAGAAGAAGGAGTTTATTTTTTTTTGAAGATGATGATATGGGACACCTTATCTTTAGAGAAAAATCGTCACCACCTAATTCTTATCTAGGTCCACCCCCAGTAGCTCAACTAAATTCAATTATTGGGGAGGAAGAGAATGAAATGACTATAGGTGAGATAAGAAATGTTCAAATAAAGGATGTCCCTATTGTAAAATAATACGTTGAAGTTTTTCCAGAGGATTTACCTGAACATCCTCCAAAACAATAAATTGAGTTTTCCATTGATTAAATTCCTAGTTCAAGGCCCATATCGAAGACCCCTTATAGAATGGTCACTTTGGAATTAGTGGAACTAAAGAAACAACTAGAGGAATTGAGTAATAATAGATTTATTCTCCCTAGTGTTTCACCGTGGGGAGCCCCAATCCTTTTTGTTAAGAAGAAAGATGGATCTATGAGGTTATGTATCGACTACAGGGAGATCAATGCTATAACAATACAGAACATGTATCCCCTACCTCGCATTGATGATTTATTTGACCAACTGCATGGAGCTCAATACTTTTTAAAGATTGACCTTCAATCTGGATACCATTAGTTGTGTGTGAATAAGGAATACATTCCAAAGACAGTATTTCGAAACATGTATGAGAATTATGAGTTTACAGTAATGCCTTTTGGGATGACTAATGCACCCTCTATTTTCATGGATCTAATGAAAATATTTTTCAAGGAATATCTTGATGACTTTGTAGTGGTATTTATTGATGGTATCTTGGTATACTCTAAAAGCTATGAAGATCAGGAAAATCAGTTGTGAATTATATTGAAGACTCTGAGAAGTCATGAATTATATGGGAAGTTAAGAAAGTGTGAATTATGGCTTCAGGAGATTTCTTTTATTGGCCATATTCTCTCCAAGGATTGAATCTCTGTTGATCCTTCTATGAACAAGGCAATTCAAGAATTTCCAGCACCAACGAGTATACCCGAGGTACACAGTTTTATTGGTTTTGTAGGTTATTATCAAAGTTTTGTCCAGAATTTTGCCCGATTGGCTAACCCATTAACAAAGCTCACACGTAAAGGGGTTAAATTAGTTTGGAAAAAAGAGTGTGAAGAATTTTTTGAAGAAATAAAGAGAAGATTAGTCAATTCCCCTATATTGACTCTACCATTGGTGAATTATGGGTCTGTTATTTATAGTAATGCATCGAAGGAAGGACTTGGTTGTTTCCTTATGCAGAATGATAGGGTTATTGCATATGCACCATGAAAGCTAAATATTCATGAGAAAAAATACCCTACTCATGATCTTGAGTTAGCTGCTGTAATATTTTCTTTGAAGATATGGAGAAATTATATCTATGGTGAAAAATGTGAGATATATACCGATCACAAGAGTTTGAAGTATATTTTCTCATTGAAAGAACTCAACATGAAGCAAAGTCGATGGCTTGAACTACTCAAGGATTAAGATTGCATGATACACTACCACTCGGGGAAGGAAAATAAGGTGGCAGATACTTTGAGTAGAAAGGATCATGGAGTTTTGAACAAGATGAGATTTTAAAGGGATCATATTTTCATGGATCTAGTAAATATGGATTTGGGAATAAACATGGAAGGTGAAACATCAATGATTTTTGAAATGGTTGCCAAACCATATTTACTAGAAAGGATAAAGAGTTCTCAGATCGGTGACAAAGAGTTTCAAAAGAAGATTAAAGGTGTGAATGATGGGAGATTGAGTGACTTTGTGTATAAAGATGGAATTTTGAAATTTGGGAAGAGAATTTGTGTTCCCGATATACCAGATCTAAAAAGGGAATTGTTGGATGATGCTCATAGTTCCAATTTCTCTATACACCTTGGGAGCACCAAAATGTATGGATATTTGAAGGAGCATTTTTGGTGGGACAACATGAAGAGGGAGATTTCTGATTTTATGGAAAGTTGTATGGTTTGTGAACAAGTGAAAGCAGTAAGGAAACAACCTGGAAGAGTCGGGAAGACTCTTCCCAAACCTGAGTGGAAATGGGATAATATCACGATGGACTTTGTCATGGGACTACCAAAGACTCCTAGAAGTAAGGATGCAATATAGCTCATTGTTGATCGTCATACCAAGTCAGCACATTTTCTTGTTATAAGAGAAGTTCTACCACTTGAACACCTAGAAAGACTATATATTAATGATGTTATGAGACTTCGTGGAGTACCACTATCGATTGATTTTGATTGTGATACCTATTTTAATTAATGATTCTGGAAGAGTCTTCAGAAGGCCTTGGATACTAAACTTCATTTGAGCACTGCCTACCACCCTCAAACAGATGGACTACTAGAACGGACTATTCAAACCTTAGAAGACATCTTGAGATCATGCTCACATGACTTTCAAGGTATCTGGGATTATTATTTACCACTGGTAGAATTTTCCTATAACAATAGCTTCCATTAAAGTATTCAGATGGCATCATATGAAGCATTATATAGAAAGAGATGTTGCACACCAACCTTTTGGGATTATGTTGGTGAAAGAAAAATCGTAGGCCCAAAACTTTTGGAGTAAACTATTGAAAAGGTGAAGGTAATCCAAACCCACCTCAACGAATCTCAAAGTATGCAGAAGAGATATCTCGATAACCGAAGGAAAGATTTGGAATTTCATGTAGGAGATCATGTTTTCTTGATGGTATCTCCATGGTAGGGTGTTATAAGTTTTGGTAAGAAGGGAAAATTGAGTCCCAGGTACATCAGACCATTCGAAATTCTAGAACAAATTGGGGCTATAGCTTACCGTTTGGAAATGCCGCCAAATCTCTCCCAAGTTCATGATGTGTTCCGTGTATCACTATTGAGAAAATACATGCCTTACCCAATGCATGTACTCACATATGAGGAAGTAGAACTGGAACCCGATTTGTCTTATGGAAAAGAGTATTTCAAGATTCGTGATACCAGATAACAAGTGTTGAGAAACCGGACGACTTGTCTGGTAAAAGTTCTATGGAGAAACCATAAGATGGAAGAGGAAACATAGGAACCCGAGGAACTTATGATGATGAACCAATTGAGTCTTTTTATATAGAAAATTTCTAGAAATTTTGAGGATGAAATTATTTAAAGGAGGGGATAATGTAACACTCCAATCGTCCATAGTATGCTTCTCTTTGAATAATACAACAACATGAGTTGTACGCAACTTCGAGTTCTAACACACACCACAACCAATCAAACTAGCCGTTATGAATAGTAATACCCACTTTTGGAAATTTTATTAATTTTATCTATCAAAATTCACTTCATTTTTGGATTAGGAATATCTAAATTAGCTTAGGGTGAATTTTTGGCATTTTCCTGAAAACTTTCAATTTTTGATGAATAGTGAAAAACACTGAGTTATAGTTTAAAACTGAATTTTTATTTAAATAATTATATATTTAAATTTATTTTAGGTCAAAATAGATACATAATACCTATATAAGTTCAATGTAATTTATTGGAGTCAGTTTATAATAATTTTAGTTATATAAAACTTTTATTGAACTTTTCACCGTCTTTTACCCATCTCTTAAGAGAATTTGAAAATTCCCATAAAACATAATCTTACCGCTCCTGTGAGTGGAATTAAGAAAATCCAAGAGACACGGTTAATATCAAGGAGTAAAATGTGGTTCAATAAGATAAAAATAAACTTTGTAGAATAGTATCTTTTTACTTTTATTTACCACGGTTAAAAGTAAATAGGGTAATTAAGGGTAAAACTGATTTTATTATTACCCTAAAACATGTCCTAATTCTATTGGATAATTATAATTCAACCAAAAACAACCTTAGGAATAAAATATTAACCTCTTTAGTCCACTTGGATTATATTTGGACATTTATTTTTATTTAATTCAAAGAAGAGTTAAAAGAGTTAAAATCAAAGTTTAATAACTAAAACATTTTTAATATCGGGTTATACATAAGATGAATTTGATTATAAATATTCATTAGAAATATAATAATATTTCCTACATAATAGTATTTTATTTATAATTTTTAGACATTAAATAATTAAATTTATTTATGACATAATGGTGATGCAGTAATTACCTAATTAATGAAATATTAAATTAATTGATATTATCAATATACAGATAAATGTAATTTGAGACTTTTTATGAATTCAACTAATTTTCAAGGTTAATATGACATGTTATGATTGATTAAAGGAATTTATTTTTAATTAATAAAGTTGTTAGATCTTTAACAAAAATCAATTATTAAATAGTGTCAAAATTGACATAAATGAGTATTTAAAACTAATATTATATTATTAATTGATAATATATTCCTAAAAATATAAGGTTCAGACAAATGACTTAGATAAGGTTATATATATTAATAATTGACCTCTTGTGGTTCTCTTGGATTTTTATAGTAAGTTTATTAACCATATAATATAAAAAATAAAAAGTGACATGGTAAATGTCAAACTATTTAACTAAGAGTTAACCATAAATGATACGGTTAATATAGTGACCCAAACCTATCTAGAATCTATTGGTTGAAATGATTTCGTCCCATCCCCACCTTATCATCAAAATAAGTCACTTTTTATCCATTATAAACCGAATATGAATTTATTATAAAATAATATTTTAAGTTTTTTCTATGGTGCCCCTCACCCCTCTTATAAAAGGGAACTCCCCCTTCTCTCAAATTCATACCTTCAAATCCTTTTGGTTCGGCCAACCCACGCCCAAATATCCTCTAAACATCCCTCAATTCATCCTAGAGGCCTTCCTTTAGTCATAAAGCTATCTTAAGGATCCCTTTTGATCAAATCAAAAGGAAGAACCCGAAGAAGAGGTAAAAATGTCACCACCTCTTTTAAGTTCCTTTCTTCTTCCACTTACTTTTTCTTTGTTGTTTCCATTATAAGATAATAAATCCAGTATATTTTATATAATGTGATGTTATTATAAATTTGGTATAACCAAATTCATTATTATATCCATCCTTTGAATGAAATGTCACCATACGTGCGTACGTACGGCTTACTGTCTCCACGTTGTGGTGTAATTGTTATTCAATACATTTTTATTTGGATGGGTATAATAATGATGTGAAATTCATGTAAATAATAAATAAAACATGGTAATGATTTTGTATATATGATACACCATCCAATTATATATTATTTTAATATCAAAAGAATGATATTTTCGCTCGTGTGTACGTACGGACTACCGTCTCCACGAACGCAATAAGATTCATTCCCCATCGTATCCATTCAAGAATAATTTCCATTTGATGATTAAAAATAATTTTTAAGTACTTGATATAATTCTAGATATGAATAATATACAACATATGTATAAAAAACACATCTTATGTAACAAAACATATAAAATAAAATGAGTAAGTGAACACCCGAAACGACGATAATAATAAAATATTATTAATAAAGAAATATTAAAAGATCATATATGATATCATATTTATGTATATGATTCTGGTATAATTTAAAAAAAATTATTTAACTACTATACAGGATGATAACCTACCCTCTACCAAGGAAACTTACAAGGTAAGGGTTAATTCTACAATCTCTTCATTATCCAAGGTTGTTTTCACGTAATTATCTATCGGGACCTCTTTATCATCCACATCCATGTTTCTTAAAAATTTATTTCAAAACACTCTTAATATTTTATAGAATATGGGTTAAATTCATTTATACCCTTGTTTGTCTTTTTATAATATGTTTATAAAGGAATCTTTCCGTCGTTTTCCAAACGAGGTCATTTTTAACCTTTTCTACAAAATTAAGGTAAGAATGTCTTTTTTAACTTATACAGCGGGTTCGGCTATTTCCCGCCATTATAAAATTGTCGAAGCTTCTCTTAAAATATTATAAAAATATTTTCAAAGTAAATGTTTTCTTTTATAATTATGTGATTTTTAAATGATTTCAAAAACAGAGATATTTCTCTCAAATTGTTTTGATTTCATCTATGTCAACATACTTTGATGGATTGTAATCTTATTTGAAGTTGATTTATTATGATAAAAAACTTTCGTATTTTATTGAAGGTTTGGTGATATGTTTTACTTTGGATGTGTTATTTTTATTCCATTCATGGTTTATAGATAATGTATTGACATTTCGTATGCTAGTTTTAATACGAATGTTTATGTTATGTTTAAAATTGTTCATATGAGGAATGAATTGGACTTAATATGTGACGGGTGGAACCCGCTATAGCTACATGATGCATCGGTAGGTCTCATGAGACAAACTAGTGTCTTGGAACAAGGCCTTGACAAAATATTATTTGTAGTCTTGTCACAAGGCCTTGACTATGTGGTTATGATATTCTGGGATTATGCATTCCATCATTATAAAAGTGGTTATTGATATTGCATGTGATTATTCAACTTGTAGAATATCCATGTGAACATGTAAATTCTATTATTTAATTTCATTTTTGAAATATTATGCTGAATTTAAAGTTTAAAAGGCTTTTATTTTAGTTATACATTGCCTTAAGTGTTTATATTTCTTTATGGAAGTTTCCACTATATTGTTATCCTTACTGAGCATCTGATCTCACCCTTTCTATGTTTGATTTTTCCCATGATGTGAAGAAGTATTTTATGACTAACCTACAGGGATAGTCTGAGGGGATATGAGTGTGGACTATGGAGACTATGTTGTTGTAGTTTTTCACTATATGGTGTAATATAAGACTTATGAATGTATCTAGTGTTTTGAAGGTTACTAAACTAATCAGTCTTTCGAGACTTGATCTTTAATTATCATTCCAATGTTATGTAATAATGCACCAAATCTGGGTAACTGGGGTCAGGGTGTTACATTGAATGGAAGGTTTAGGAACATGGAGATATATTTCTATTTGAGACGGTCATTGATCCCCCATTACCTTACGTGATCTATTATGTTTATCAAGGCTTCTTTATGTATAAACATAATGATGATACATATACTTTGTTCTCAATTGAAAGTGTAATGGGAACCAGAAGTATAGGTCTCTACATACTGAGGAAGATGAAGTGCATGAATGGAAATCAGAATTGGGGTAATGCATCAGGATTAAGGAGAATAATTCTATAGGTCGTAAAGATTATTCTCAGATACCAAAGCGCATTAAAACAAGATATCCAAAATGATGCATGTAGAAAAATAATGAAGTCATATCTCATGAACCAAAATGTAAAAAGAGGATAAACATTTTAATAACCATGTCTAATGATTTCAAGTAACAAGATCAGCTTATTGTGGCATGGGATATTGATGCATGAAAAAGAAAATTTGTAGAAGAACATTCTTCAATTTAAAAAAGAAATGCTTGATAGGGGTTTTCATATCAGTTATCCACAAGTGAATATTGATATAATTGATTAGAGGATAATTAGAGTTAATGTGTGTGAGGATCAATTTTTGGGGATTAATAAACAAGATTGTATCATGACACATTGATTTAATTAAAATAATCTCAATGTAAAGGAATATATCTATACTTGGGACAAGATAGACAACCATTTAGATGCTCTAATCATAGTTGATCTAGATAGAAGGGTAATTTAACTTCAATGGGGCTTATATATGTTGAATTTTTTATTTATCTAAGTCTATTAATTTATTGTTTTTTATTTTCTTTCTCTATTTAAATACATTCTATATTGATCACGTGTGGTTTCCCACTTTTACCTCAAAAGTGTTTTTGGAATTTATTTTTTTTCATGTATTTTTTCTACACAATTTCCTTGAAATATTTTTTAAGATATCTATTATATTTTATAAATATATTTTTATAAATATAATTATTAATTAATTATAAATATTAATTAATTATAAATAAGTTTATCAAACTAAATTAATCTTATTATAAAATTAATTCTAACTGTTATGAAATTAATATAGACATTGTATTATTTAGTTATTTTCTTAAAATTTATCTTATTTTTTAATTAAACATGAAATTAATTAATTAATTAATTAATTAATATATATTAATTATTTATTATGTAGATAAAAATATATATTTTTAGTATTTTTTAATTATTTTATATATATATTTAATTCCTTTCATGATTGAATATAAATAATCTGTAGATGTTTTTTATTATTATTACATTTACTATTTATTTACGTAATATATAAAATAATTAATATATTTATGTAGTATTTAATTATTTATATTATAATTATTATATTTATATTTAATTGGATTAATGGTGGGCCTATTGATATAAGATGCTAAATGTCGAGGTAAAAATTGATTGAACCACTACTATGATGGTAATATGAAGATAAAATGGTGTAACAAGGGGAAAATATAAACACATAATGTCACATTAAATTATCCCAAGTGATGTGGGAAAAAATAATACATGCAAATAGAAGGACCCATTTGGGTAAATGTAGGTTCAAACAATCCAACACTATTATAAGATAAAAAAGGAAATATTATCTCATAAAAATATTTAAATAAACCTAAAAATACCACACAATACTAACCATAATGAGGGATATGTTTGCTACTAATTTTGATGGAAATTTTGTGGGGAAAATCTACTTTTATGGGTTAGCACCTTCATACTCCTCATTCATTTCTAAAACGTTTGTGTGGTTAGCCACAAAACTCTCTAACTTCCATATACCCCTTAAACATTGATGGGGAGAGGTAGTTTTTCTGATAAAAAAGAAAGTCGATGCTATTTTTACTGTAAAATTTCAATAAAAAGTTAACAATATACCTCCTAATTTTAAATTTATTGATATAGAATCACATATCAACACATACTTTATTTTTTCAAAACATGATATGCATGTATGTACAATTCCATTATAGTATCTTCAAATTCTATAAAATAAGTGTAAATAACCTAATCTAGGAAATCTAGTAGATTTTCCTTAGAGTGATTTTTTTATAAGTTCCCAATTCCTCCCTCCACCACATCTTGAACAATGTGGTATTATGTTGGATTACGTTCCCTATAACGAAATGTTTTTTTTACTTTAGATTACATGTCTAAATATTCTAATACATGAAAATAAACTAAATACTATATCAATTAATTGATATTTTCATATGCTAAATTATTGTGATTATGTCCAAGGGATATTAGTTTCAAATAAGGACATAGTTTTTCCATAATATGATGAGATCCTTTTAGTGTTGTGACATATTCCTTTATACAATCCTATGGAAATGATAATATTTACTGACATGACACATATTATTTTTGTAAATTAGGTGTTTAAATATAATAAGTTATTGATACCTCGTATTTTGATTTTTTTTTTCATATGGATGTCCCCAAGAAAGGAGAGCATGAAGATAAATCCTCTAATAGGAATGTCAGAAGTTATATTCCTTTAGATATTCAAGTCTGAATATATTTTTCATGATACATAGAGATTAAGATCATTATAAATATATATCATGACTCATTCACTTTGATGTGAATCGAAAAATTATTATTCCATATGTCTGTGTTGATGTAGGACAAATTAGGTGTGTCTGAAATTATATTTTATTAATGATTAAATCAAGAATGATTTGTTCCATCCATTTTTATTGAAGATTATATTCAAGCCCAATGGTTGAAATTTAACTATCAAACTAAAATCTAGATCCATGGTGTGTTGATAGAAATATATCATATATTAATAGAATTTAATTTAAATTGTATTGATTGATATGGTTCCGATTACAGACCTATGGTGGAGTGGGATGCTTAGAATATAGTGGGAGCTGTTGTAGGTGGTTCGAATGGTGAAACAGGTGGTGCAATCATGATAGAAGATGTTTTGGTTGGTGTCAGCACAAAAGTGATGAACCAATCAATGGATTTGGCTGGTGGGAGTAATACAGTGAACAGATAGGTGAGAAGAGTGTTTGGTGTAAGTGTTTTGGAGAATAGATTTACGGTTGGCTGTGTGGTGGCAGTTGGCAAGCACAAATCTACGTATCCATTACCAGTTACAGGTCTTTTTGCATCTACGGTGGTGATGAACGGTCTGGGTGATGCAAGCAATGCGGATAAGGCGGCAGTGATGACTGGTCTGGGTGGTACAGGCGACGCAAATAAGGCAGCGGTGATGACTTTCCCGGGTGTTGCAGGTGAGAAACATAAAGTTGTGGTTGCGGGTGGAGGGACTGCAGTGGTGATGACTAATTCAGGTGTCGTAGTGATAATTTCCAACACAAATTTAAATGGGGGGTGGGGGTGGGGGTGGGGCTTGGGCTGCATATAAGATGCACAACTTGGATGGAAAGGATACAACAACCGAAATGCATCGTCAATGTGAGGTTATAGGAGATTTGAATGCTGATAGTAGTAATTTCGATAAAAGGTATTTTGCACAGGTCAAGGATTCTATTTTGGAGCAAACAATCAAGAAAGAAGACATGACTGGTGTTACTTCTAACAAAGAGGCTATTCTTAACAAGTTTAAAATTTTTGATTATTCCATAATTTCTAGGATTTTTCTTCCTTGTGGAGGGAAGCCTTGGAAAGTTTATGAATTAGTTCAGAAGCTGACTTCTATTTGGGGTATTTCTATGTGGAGATGTATTCCCATAGGTTTAGGTTTCTTTCATATTGTCTTTCAATCGGAGGCTCTTAAGAGAAGGGTGTGGGGAATCAGTTCCATCACCTTGAATCTAGGTATGATCTGCTTTCAAAAGTGGGATTTTCGCTTGAATCCCTTTTCCATAAAAAATACTCAAGCACAAGTCTAGATTAAAATTATTGGCCTCAATTAGATTCTGTGGCATCCTAAAATATTATTTTATATTGCATGTGCTGTGTAAATTTCTATAAAAATGGATAGGAATACTGAAGTTTCCAAATTTGGTCACTTTTCCTGGGTACTAGTGGAGGTTTATTTGTGCTCTTTCTTGATTCACAATGTTGTTTTTTCAGCATTGGATGATGATATTCCTATAAAAATAGAATATGAAAGACTTCCTGAGTTTTGTACATAGTGACAAGTTATTGGTTATTACAAGACGAAATGTCAACGAAATTTGGTTTGCTCTTTATATTCTTCAAAGGGGCATCACGAGTCCTCTTGTAGGTCAAAAATGAGGAAACAAACTTTAGATAGAAATGAATGACAACTCACTCCTGAAAAAGGTAATGTGCAGGCCAGAGATGGTTCATCATCGTTAGTTAAGGAGACATCGGATACTCATGAGACCAAGAATATGGCACTAATGATAGTGCCCGAACTCGGCGAGAGTGCACAAGCAGAGGAGGGAGGCCTTATAGAGGGGCATCAAAACCCGAGTAATTAAGATAATCTTTCAAAGATCCAAGAGGAAACTAATAAATTAAGGGATACTCTGGGAGCCCATAAAAGGTGGGATGATATTGAGGATGGCACCCTCAAAAAACAATCCTATAGTCAGGTTTGGTAAAAAGGGAAAAATGTCATTGTGGATGATGATGCGTTTCAATCTGCTCCTCCCAGGAAAGCCAGAAGTAAGAAATATTATTCCTATTTAAATCCAACTATGGTCACCAGGTCTCACTGTCCCGTAGAATTTTATTATAACTAGAATGGTGATTATGATGATTCATATGAGTTTGAATATGATATTTGATCTATTGTAGTATTTCTTGGAATGAGGGCATGATGCTTTTATGACCCCATATTTCTTACCTTTCTGTATTGTCTTTTTCACATTTAGTAATAGGTCTCTACCCGATCATTTGTCTATATTGACTGATATCCTGATTAGGCACCATTCCTTATTAAATATCAAGACATAGTGATTATATTAGATAGTGAGTTTTTTTATTTTGTTATCATTATTACAAAAATAATAGTTTTCCATTTTCCTCCACCATTTTGTTTCTATAGAATAAAATATTTGGCATTATGAAATCCATCTTAATCTGATTGGGGAAGAATACTGGAGAGCCTCAAACATATATTATCCTTAAATCTTAGTTAAATATTAATTTATTTAAGGATTCAAATATATTTATTTATTTAAAAAAGGAATAATTTTTATTCAAAATTTTTTGATTGCATTTCAATATCTATTTTAATGTTGAATACATAAATAAATATCAATTAAAAACACCATATAATAGAATATTTATTTTTCTATTTATTTCCTCACATGGTAAAAAATAATATTTATTAATAATTAAGTAATTTTCTACTTATGGTAATATTAAAATAATTATTTTTTTGAAAGATCGTTAATATAAAATTTATTAATTTATTTAATGAATAATGATTATCATATTCGTGGTTTAGTAAATGCAATAATAGGTGGAAAGACTGAATATATTTCCTAGTGATGGAAATGATATAAAAAATACCATTTAAATAAATTTTACTTTATTTATTGATATTTATATTATCCACATTCCATAAACACATCTATGAAATAATAATAAATGTTTTATTATAATTATTCATGATGTTTTCAATGAAATAATTAATTAGGTAAAGAAAATTTTTGAATTTCTAATTCTCTAAATCTAACTCTCTCTATATATATCCTATTATATCTTCTCCATGTGATTATGGGAGAATCATTCTAATTTTTTCCAATTTTTAAAAAATCATAGGTTATTCTCTCTATGGATAACAACTCCATGGTTCCTTTCAAGCCTGAGAGAATTCATCTACCTCCTATCCCCCTTAAGAAAAGAAAAATATATAGATAATCTTTAAACCTAATGGAATATATTGTTATCACCATGAATGAGATAATACTGTCGGTACCTTTATGCTAGTACCAAGATATCCATTAGTGATGTTTCGTGGTCAAGGGGAATGTGTGGATCACTACAATAGGGATTCCACATTATATTATTATAGAATAATGACTCTCGAACTCAAATGATGTTCCAAGGATCGACACCTACAATGAATAAATTTCAAAATATTGAGGTAATTAATTTTTTGTTAAATTAATTTGAAATATGTTATGAATGATCATATTAGAAGATCCCAGATTATTTTAATGTGATTCCTCAAATATAATCAAGACATGTGACATTATATATCTAGTTCTTCTTATTTTTTACATAGATTTTATTAAAATTCATTATTGGATATAATCTTTAAAAACATAAATTGGTCCCTTAACATTCATTTTGTATCAAAAAAATGTCCTTTAAATTTATATATAATAATTTCTATGATAGATTTCAGAAGGTATTATTAGTTTTTCATTTATATATTCATTATTTAATCTAAAAATTGGTATATCTTCTTTTTTTTCACCTTCTTATAACAATTAAAAAATAAATAATATACAATATATAAAGGTTGAACATCATATTTAACTCTCCTATATATCATGTAGCACCACACATAGTAGTGGTAATGGTGTCAATAGGAACAATTTTTAATCAAATCAGACATAATGTGTAATTAATTAATATATACACAGTGTATAATTAATACACACATAGTTTGTAATTATGAGATACTAATGAAGTGAAAAATTAATAAAAATATTTTGTACATTTAATTAATATGCATGCAATTTGTAACTAATACACACACAATATCACACACTTTTATACACTGTACAAGCGAAGTCTCGATGAACACCATTGAAATTATTTTACATGGAAATGAAATTGATTATTATTTTAAAACAATTTAACACATTTCATAATTATCATAGAGTTACAATACACACCAAGGTACATGGTATAATTAATATTAAATTATAAATTAATAACCATTTAAAATTCAAATCTTTAAATAAGTTAAGATCAACCTTAACACCATGTAATCCAAATGTATTAAAAGTAATATGCATTGTCTATATTGACACACATTTGTGTGTAATAATTTGATAGTACCTATGGTGTAATTCACATGATACCCCATGTCTTCTATATTTTGTGTTAGTAAACAATATACAATGAACTCTATATTTCATATAGATTAGATTGGTACATGTGGTGTTACATCTAATCACATGATGTGTACTTAAGTAATTTTAAATAATGTTAATTTTTATAATTTATCAAAACAATTCAGTTGATGGAATATATTTATTCTATGGGTCAGAAGGTATTATTAATTAAAAAAGACATAACTAATAGAAAGACCATTAAATATTAATTTAGAATAAATTTATCTAAATTAATGCATTTATTTAAAATTAATTCTAGATTATATTAATGAAACACTATTTCATAAATGTGATTAATCATGATCTCTAACTGAACAATTTATGTGATGGTTTTTATTAAATTCAATATTACACAATTACTTTATTACTTGATAATGATTTATAAAATTAAATATAATGTATATTGAGTCATCTATCCAACATTTGATATGTAGGACCCACATATTCATAGTTTGTTTATTGCAACCCACCATTGTTATGTGAGAATAAAATATGTAAATTATGGAGCTACAAAGAGAGAAGAATTTTTTACAACTCGAGTGATGGTGAAGAAAACTAATAAGGTAAAAAGGCCAATGGTAGAATTATGTAATTGAATCCATGCCCAACTGAAATTTTTCTTCCTCTATCATTATAAAACCAATCTATTTTTTCATATAAAATCACCATAAGAATAAGTTAGAATTGTAAAATGAAAAGGGTGAATCCCCTAAGGATATTTTCTATTGCAGGAGTGATACTCTCAAATATCAAGACCACTACACACATCAATCATTGATCCACTCATGCCTCCCATCCATCCAAACACTATTCCAACATCGAGACATACAAAACAACAATACTACCAATGAACTGGATGAAATGAGAAAAGATTCCAAGGATGACCTAAGGAACACTGTGATATCCACTCACATGGAATACCATTCGGGAAACCAAACTAAATTAATTTGGTAGAAAGATAGTAAATATATTTATAAAACAACAAACAACATGGGGGGAGTGAGTGAATCCACTGAGGAGGTGGAAACCAGAAAACAATGATTGTCGAATGAAGATGAATGCCAATAAGATATTCTTCAACATTGCTCCTATAAGAGGAACCATGAGAACAAAAATATAACACAATTGACACCACTATGCCAAATGATCACCCAACAGATTTACATTCACCGAATCCTCTAGCATCAACCAAATAATCATCAAATTCATCCCACCCATCAAAAATGGGGTTATCCATTAAAGAGAATGAGGAAATATAAGAGTAATCCAAGGAAAATAAGAACCATTATTGAATATAAAGAGGGAAAAATGAATCATTAGACAAACTAGAAGGGAATTTAGAAGTAGATTACTAAGGAGAATAAAGAATCACAAACATAAGTAATTCCAACATCTACTATTTGGATTTTTGTACTAGCCTGGAAGTTTCGATGATAATCTTCCCACATTCCAACTACAAAAATCCCATGAAACTCTAACAAAATGAGATATATATAAAACTATCTTGAAAACACCATACGTTGCCTAAAAATGAACCCCTGATTGGAAGAAATCCAACCCATCCAACTAATATCCTAGAATGAGGCACTAAAGCTTCTTATCCCCAATAAATCAGGGATGAGAGTGAATAGTGGAAACCAATAAATGTTATGATCATTCCCACCATGGGAGAGGGGTAGAAACCGTAAATCGATGATGACTTAAGAGGGAATCCATAGCTCAGGGAGTGTGTATCTATTCCAATTGTTTTATCTCCTCTATCATAATGTGTGGAAATATTTTCCACTCAATTACTAAATAAATATAATGCTCAGGATAATGTCACATTATTTATTTTATATTTTATATGTTTGATTATTTTTTATTTTACACATTGATACATAAAATGTAATCACAAAATAGAAATAATATAACAAGAATGAAAGATAAAATAATCTAAATCAATTTCTATATAAAAATTATATTGAAACAATGTTAATTAGTTTTGTAATATAAAAATAATTTTTATAAGACAAGTAATGTATAAAATATGAAAATTAATTCATAATTAAACAAAATCCCACAAAAAAGTATTATGTCAGTAATACATTTTTTATCTTAGATAAGATGAACCCACACATAAAGTGTTAATCATTCCCCAATAAGGGGCATTATTAATTATCATGTAATCCAACAAAAGATGATGGGTATACATAACTGAACATTTAATGAGTGCAATGGACAAAATCTATTCAATATAATTTTGGAGGAATGTGTTAATGAAATACAAGGTAATATTTTTGTGTAGGGTATTTAAATCAATGGTTCTAGGAGCTATACAATGGTAGTTGAGAAGAACTAAAATTAAAATACCTTATTATAATTTATAGTTCAAGATTATATGTTTTTAGAAAGGATAAACAGATCCTTTTCAATTGATTTTTTACAGAAAAAAAGCATTATAAGTCTAATGGAGAGAAACTTTGTCACATAATAATATATTAGGAGACATAGTAACATAAATAAAAATGTTTCATTTATAATATTTTGGATGTTAAAATAATTTATAAAACATCTACATTTTATATTGTTGTTCAAAATCAAAAACTCATCATCCCCAATATCCTGGATATTTATAAAAGAGAATGAAACCCCCTTGACTAATATTAACATCCAACAATTGTACGCATGAATTTTCGTTGAACTCTACTATGAAATGAAGCTTTACATGATGCAGTGCTCAGTTCCTAGTCCAAATACTATTGAGGCAAGTTATGAGTATCTCTCTATAAATAAGAAACCATTGGATGATGCCATATATTTTTTGGATTTTATTCTATCTTAAATTTCAAGTCAACTTCAATATTTAGATAAAACAATGGATTTATACACTATTATCACTCACCTCTATGATCACTTCTAGGATCGAGCTAGACAGAAGTAGAATGTGATACCTAGGGTGCTCTTAAAATCAAAACCTGGTGAGTTTGTGTCTACTTCTCCTTATATAGTCAAATTTATTTATATTATTGAGCCTCTATATAATCTTGGGATTAAGCCACCTGAATAAGTAAACATAGATCTAATTCCTACTTCACATACTTAGTGATTATCTAAATTTGTTGAATATTTTAATATTAACTATATTGATAAATTTTCCCAAAATCACATTAATCTCATTCTCCAAGTATATAAGGATAATATGTGTGAAAATATGTTAGTTCCTATGGTGAATATAAGCAATGGAAAAAAATTGGAGGCCCAAAAATTAACACCATGTCTAAGGAATCATCGAAATTACCATATAAGAGGGGGTAGATAAAAGTGTAAATAATGGAATAAAATACTATTGATATTTCATGTGGATTTAAGGTTTATTAGAAGAAGAATTAAACCCTATAAATGATAGAAGAGGATCATTCGAGTGAATTCAAAAAAATATGAAATATATTTTATTCTATAAACATAGTATTTCATATAGCTCGTGGGTATTACAAATATATCACATAGTAGAAATAATGTATATTCAGAATAGTTCCATTGGGTGAGGTGGATCAGAGGACTACAAACAATTCTATACTCATTGTAGTTTTTATTCAATATTTTCACCTCACATTTACAGTAGAAATGATCTTGGTTTTTGAGAACTTTATGTATGTTCTATATATTAAAAAAACATTATTTATGTGTCTTATCTTGATATAGATGTTTTAATTATCAATTTCGGGACTAGAAGTTTATTTTTTTACAAATATATTACATATTTTTATAAATAACATCATAATTATTTTCATTATGTATTTAGTAATATAATCAATGATTTGGAAATCAATAACATGTCATGTTTCATGACTCATGTCAAATCAAAATATGGAATATCGTACTCCACTATATAAATGAATATAGCTTGAAATAATTATACAATATTAATATTTATTTTATTTTAAACTAACACCACATAACATTTTTCACCCTTTTAATGAAAAAATTACGAAAACTCCATTTAATGGAAAAGGTGAATGAGATTTATCGATTCATGAGTTAATTCATTTTAATTTTTATAGATCATTTATTATTTAATCATTGGGTGGATAATCAAACACTATAATATTTTTCAACAATATTCAATGATATTATTATTTCTCAATAATATGGAATTACTATGATTCTTTTGATAACTATATGGAATTCAAGAATAGAAATTAAGTGAAATTGTTAAGAAGATAAATAACCATCACATAGACCATGGAGGGTAATATATAAAGAAATTGTTCCTTGATAGTTTATGGGTGTTTGGGATTTTAAATCATATCAATCATCCATATACAACATAATGGAATAGTGTAATTGAAAGGTATGGCTAGATTAATGATAAGACATAAATGTTTTACATTATACTTTTGTGGATTGGAATTATAAATAATTATGGAAATACTAAATATATTGTATGTAAAGTGGAAAACGGTATTCTATGTGAGGTTCGAAATGGAGGTGACCCCATGTTGTCCAATATTCAACTGTGGGGTTTTAAATCACATGTAAACCTCACTTATGGAAATCTCCTTACACTTAAAGGAATAAAAGGTATCATTATATTATTTTCTAATGAAACTAAATGATATTACATATATGTCCACTAAAATCAAAAATGTTGTGGTTAACAAAAATATTATCATTCATGACAGTGATAACATCTCTAAAATAGATTTTGGGAGACATATAAAATTTTATAAAGCCCAATATCAAGTTACACATGAGTTTTCATAATAATATATTTGAAAAATCTGCATTGAAGAGGACATTCATGTGACAAATGTACAACATAAAAGTACAATAGATGTTAAGTAACCAAAATGATATGGTTTTCTAGTTTCCAAGGATAGTTACTCAATATTAATAGTTAACTACAAATATTTTTTGAACTTGGAACTAGAAATTTAATTAGAAGCTTCCAAATGGGTGTTTCTTTGAATTATAAGAATTATTCCATGTACCATAACCATGTATGGATTTTGGAGTATCCTCTAGTGGAAGTATTGAATGTTGGTTCTAAATGAAAATTCAAGAAAAAACATAACAATGTTGGTCATGTTTCTATCTATATGGCATGAATTTGATGAAATAAGGTTTAATAAGAGTCAACAAATAGACAATTAAATTTTATTTTAACATGTTTCTAAATTAAAATCCATCTGATTTCTATTTTCAATATCCACTTACCATTGTTATGTGATTTTGCATAACTATTTCAAAATAATTTTCTTTATTAGGAACCTTAATAATTAATAAGTGGAATGAGATTTAAATATATATTTTATTTTAATTAAATATGATTATGATTTATATCCATCTCATGAATCAATAAAGTATAACAATTGTGAACCACAATATTAAGAAAATGAAATATGTTGAGACACATCAATAAAAAAGTTACAGTTACTAAAAGTCCCAATGAAAATAAAAAAAATTAATATTTTTTTATAAAAAAATAAATTTTTACATTAATTATATATTATTCTAAAGAATTATTAATGTATTGAATAAATATATGGGTTAGTTGATAACTATTTAATCAAATGTGATAAAAATTATTAAATGTTAAAAAGTGAAATCTTACGAAGAATTGTTTCTTATTATGATGTATAATTTACATAGTAATTTATATTTATAAACTTTATAATATTCTTCTAATAATTAATTATATCTTAATTCTATATATTTAAACTCATATAATTATGAAATTATTAAAATAATTTGTTGACCATTAAATGTTTAAATGTTTATTATTATATAAAAATGAGTTTTTATTGTATTTTATATATTCAGTTAAAAGGTAAAATAATAATTTATATAATTTGAGTTTTACTAAATTAAAATAAATGTTTAACATAAACTTTCAAAATTATCTAATGGTGATTTTTTCATATTTGTTTAAAAAATATTGATTTTTAGGTGAAATGTGAAAGAAACCATTTTCACAAATATTGGTGATTTTCTATCATCATTGGAATACAATCACAAATAATATATCCCAAACCAAGTTGGGATTCCATACAACATGACACCTAGTCTGCTCCAAAACATGTCCCAAAGGGCGTTATCAATCCCTAGGGTCTATAAACTAGTAATTGGGTATCAAAAATGTGATTTGGGAATTACTTCACCCATTTCTATAATCATAAATAAAAAACAATAATAAAAATCACCTAACTAAATAAAAATAACCATTGAGGTACTAAAATTTTATGATTTAAGGTTCAAAACATTAAAAAATCCATAAAATAAAACAATGGGATTAGAATAATGACATTATCCCAAAAACCTCAATACAATGAGAGGAACATCATCCTCGAGCCACAACCACCACCACCCCCAGCAAGAAGTGGAACACTAGAATCCAAATCCACCATTAGAACCATGGTACATATTACCTTTACCTAGGTCATACATAAAAAATCTAGATAAAACCAATTGTGTAAGTAGGGTGTGAGCTAAATCATAGTACGATTCCACCCAAAATAAGTATTACATTCCATAACATTATAAGAAAAATCACTATTAAAATTTTAAGACAGAACATGGAAACATTTAAAAAAAATTAATGGATAAATGATATCAAGAAACATGCTTTCAAAATTAAAATAAGAGGAAGGTCCATTGTATGATAACGGTATACACGTCATCTCAAAAACACCATAGGAAATCCCTAAATATACTAGCACTTGTGTGACTCTAGGTACCTTGTATCTTGGTGTAACATGGCATAAAAACCATAACCCATAGTGTTTTTATGCATGAGAAACTAAATAGGATTCCTTAATAAGTTATATTGTTATCCAATCAATATCATAATTTAGTAAGAGTTGTAATAAAAAATCATGTTAGGTGAATATGGGAAAAGACACTTCCATGTCAACTATTGTTCTAGTCCAATTCCTCCAACTAAGATACCTATGATTCCCTTTAGTCTCAATTTCCATTTCACATATCACATAGACCACCACATTAGCATTTACATACAATAAAATTGAATACACAAATATAAAAACACCACTTCTCATAAAAAAACTCTTTAAAATTTACGCACACATCAAATCCATTTTAAAACAACATTTTCACCACTTTCACATTTCATCAAACCCATTTAGAAATCATAAGATGAAAACCCTCATGAAATCTGACCAATTCCATTAATAAAATATCCTTCTTGTCCATACACATACCTAAATATCTTAAAAATAGATTTCATTCCACAAAAACATTTTGTAAAGTATATTTAGTAAGCAAGGAAAGCATACTAAAATGATCTTATATTGTAAAAGCATGGAATCACCTACCTCAAGCTAGAAAACATCCAAAAATTGATTCAAAAGCAAAACCGCACCACCACAGGATCGTAAAAAGGAAAGATTTATTAAAAAAACAACATTATATTACTCAACAACACATGATAAAAACTTCCCTAGGTAAAACAACCTATTGGAAAAGAAGAATCCAAAGAGGGTGGAGGAGAAACCATAAAATAAGGAAGATACCATGGGATAATGGAACTGACTTGAAGATCCTTGGAGAAACTACACTAAATCCACACAAAAAAAGAAATTTTATTGAGGAATTAGGAGGGGAGGAGATTCCTTAGCTGTAGAATCCCATGTGGGGAGGATTAGAGGTGTTTCGGGATAAAAGGCGAAGGGGGAAAAGGATAAAAACCCAATATTTATTGATCTGGAAAAGTTGAATGGTTTTCCCACATGGTTTTCAAAATGTTGAGGAAACCCTACACCCCATAATTTCTATGAGAGACATTCCACATGGTTAGCGCATGTGGTTTGACAAACCTTGTGGTAACCGTGCAGTTTCCACTAACAAAAATGACAAACTATCACCCGATTTCCAGGGTAAGGGAGCACAATTTGATGAGCCATGCACCAAACTTATTCCACCAACTACCATGCCTAATTGATCAATATTTTTTATCCAAAACTAATGGAAAACTCAATGAGAAAAAATGAATACTAAAATCAATCAATTAATACTTCAAAATGAAAAAATAGATGTAAAAATTCTCCCGACTATGAAACTTTATGTCCCTAGAAATTCACCCTGCATCATCATATGAAAATAAAAAAGGATATACATTATCATCCTAGGTCTCATGCATGTCAATTATATGCTTCCAAAGTACCTAGGACAATTAATTATATTCCCATGAAGCACATATACAAACCCTATAACGGCATCTCAAACATCGAAAAATACAGCTCCAACTATATCTCTTCCCAATTAAACACATGAGATATGTTTGGTATATATTTCTTTAACTTTGAAACATGAAACACTTCATGAATGGATTTAAACATAGAAGAATATTCTAAAATGTCTTCCACTTTACAAACGATTATGGTAATCTCAAATGGTTCTATATACCACAGTGTTATCTTCCCTTATATTCTTGAATAACGATGAACCGAGTTTGGATCTACTATTAGGAACACCCATTCACCCATATAAAACTCTAGATCTTGGCACCTCTGATCGAAGAAATAATTATAGTGACTCTAAGCTATCAAAAGGTGCCTCTAGATTTACTTAAATTTACCAGAAGTCTCCTACACAAGTCACTCCCCCAATTATAAGGACTCAACCACCTCATCCTAACAAAAAGGGGAGATACATGGTTAACCATAAAGTGGTATAAACAAAGACATTAGAATCTAGGATTGTTAACTGTTGTTATATACAAACTCAAAAAATCTGAGATGGATATCCCACAAACCACTAGAATCTAGCACACATGCCCAGTGCACATCCTCAAAAAGCTAATTTTCCTACTCAGACTGACCATCCTTTTGAGGATGGTATATTGTACTCAATATGACCTACGACCATATTTCCTTATAAAGGCCTTATGAAAATCTCGATTTAAAATGGGGGTCCCTATTAGAAATAATTTTTGATGGAACACCATGAAGCCACATAACCTCATGGACATAAAACATTCCCAAATCATCCAATTACTTTGAATCCAAAATTGGAATGAAATAGACTGATTTGGTTATATGATCAATCACTACCAAAATGAAATTCCCCCTCAGTGTATGAGGTAATCCAACAAAAAAATCATGGTGATATCATCCCCCATATAGGTAGGAATAGTATGCAGTTGATGCAATCCTAAGGGCCTTTAGTGCTTTTCATTAACCTTCAAACACATACAAAACTTCGATACAATGTCATCAATATCTCACTTCATTCATGGAAACCAGAACTATTAACTAACAACATAAAACATCTTGTTTTCACCATGATGAATGGACCATTGATACTGGTGGTTATTCTGCATCACCACCTTCCTCATAGATGATCATACCACACATGGACCCTTGAATCATAAATATCCCTTTGAAGATAGAGATCAATCACATGGTGTCTCCTCACCATGAAGAAACTGTGTAGACTACTGGCGCAAATAGTCCATTGGCTTCTCCTGCTGAATCAGTTCCCGAAGAGAACAAGTTAGCTGAACACTAGCCCATAATGCACCTTTACTATTCTATGTGATCTCCAAATACATTTGACCAAAGCGGCCCATCAATTCCCACCCACCACTAGACACTTTCAATACTTTCACTGGCACTTTACTACTCAAATAATCAACCACTACATTACGTTTACCTAGGGTATAGACTATATAAAAATCCAAACTTGAAAGAACTCAACCCAATGATACTGCCTCAAATTCAAATCATTTTTATAGAATATTTAGGCCAAAATATTATGATCAGAATACAATAAAAAATGCTCCCTAGAGTGATAATGGAACCATGTTTTCAAGGAATGTCTCCTGGATGCAATCTACATGCCATAGTTTTGGTATTTCTTCTCATGTGGTCGGATTTGGCATAAACCATATTCCACCACATGATCCCTCTACATTTAAAAACACCGAATACACATACCTAAGGCAGCATAATAAACCACATAACCCTTTATCGCTTCCATCTTGATCAACACAAGAGCTGTGATCAACCATAGTTTCAACTTCTCAAAAGATCCATAAAACAATGGGGTCCATTCAATATTTACCCCTTTTTAGGTGAGCTAAATAATTAAAACATCATGATGATAGAAATATTGAATGAATATATAAGGACCTAGCCTTAAAACATTACATATTATTCAATTAAATTTAATAATTCATGTTGAGGATCTTTTCAGGTTAAGAGTTTTAGAGAATTAGGACTTAACTATTACATCTCAAAGATTACAAAGTAGACACATCTACTCAGTTTCCATTTTTTCACAAAATAAAAAACTCTTGAACATAAGGGTCATGTCTAGTTCCATGTTTTAGACATCATGAAATTTCCTTGATCCCTTCCTTGACCGTATTCCACTTTAATCCTTGTGGAAAACATTTCAAAAACTTGGGATGAGCATAAAAAGCTCAGTAAGGGATATAAAAATATAGAATGGAAACATCAGTCCCTGTATACATAAGGATCAATGAAATCATAATTTACTCAAAAAACATAATCACTTCAACATACCTCATGAAATCATAAGATTTATGAAATAACTCATATAAATCATAAGACATAAAGGTAACTTGAGGCATTCATAACATTCTTACATAGAGAGAAACCCTCATGGTTATGTTTGGAATACTCATCACAGTATATTCCCTAAATCACTTCAGAGAAACCTTAGTTTTTAACTCCTTCACATTACCCAATGCATTGGAGAGCTATATCAGGCTCACCCACCCTTAGTTTATCACGGAACCACCCATCTTCATAAACAATGCCCAAGAACCATAACATAATCATATCATATAGAACATGCATAAAGAAAACATAATATTTCCACATTTTGATCACAAGATATCAATAACACATTGATATAATAAAAACATTATCAAAACCATTTTCAATACCAAAATGAATGAAAAGTAAAACATGGTATTTATTTTTCATTTAAAAAAAGTTATGGCTTATAGAGGAAGCTTAAACTCAAATAATGGTCATGGCGGTGGAGAAGTGGTTGTCGTTACATACATATGACAAAAACATTCCCTTTTGTCATTTAGTAAAACGATTCATAAGAAAATATTACTTTTGAATAAAAGTAAAAGTCAAAGTAGTTTTATACACCGTATAAAAGAATGTCATGTATAAATAAAAGGATGCCTCAATAAAAGGAGATTGATATGAATTTCCTTACAAAGATGGTATCCTTTGATTAAGGATAAATCAATTACATAAATATGTGTGACAAACATAAATAAACCCAATATAAGTAAATATTATGTGTAAAATAATCAGAGGTCATCCACACATATTCATATAATGACATAATCAAGAAGTAGAGGTTTAACCCAAATAATTGAAATTGGGTTAAGAAGTTCCCTTACAGAAATTCGACAGTCTAACGGCGTCACTTTAAAATTCATAAAATGAGATGATGAGAGATAAAAAGGGTATATCATCACTTGGACATAAAATTTACAAAAATTAGGATATATAATAACATATCCCAACATAATAATATGTAAATTAAAATTCCTAACAAAAATAAGTCTTTTAAAAAGAAGAGGGTGAAAAGTTCCCTTACTGATTTGTGTAACTTTCGAAACGTACTCCCCATGAAATAATGGTCATACAATGAATATGTAAATACCCATAAACTAGATTATATTTCACAAATAGTAGAATAATGGGAAGTATACACACCACACATAATGAAATAGTGGAAAATTTATCATGAATCTCACGGGAATAAAAAGTGAGATGAAAAATCCCTTACGAAAACTCGGCAGCCTAACGGTGCCACATAAAACATCCAAAAATGGATTTATAAGATCAAATAGGGTCTCTCATATTATAAAAATAAAAAGTACAGAATGATTAATATAAAATAACATCCCCAAACATAAGAAAGATTAGCTTAAATGAAATGACATAAAAGAGAGTACTTAAAAAGAAAGAGAGAGGTAAGATCCCTTACCTCAAGTCTGACTTGTCTTGTTCGTTTCTTTATATTCCTGAATAATAAACTTTGTTCAATTTAAAATTTATTAAGGACCTCATTTAAAAATTATTATTCAGTTCATATCACATATTATAATGTTATAATAATTGGTTAATAATGTGAGTTCATATCAGACGTTTTTGTCGATGTTCAGTACATTAGTCAAAAATAAACATATTATAATTACATGTTGTTCGTGTGGTAAAATATCCATTATATCCAAAATTATATTCATGATTTAGATATCATATATATCATAAATATTCAGTATATAAATTCATTTACAATATTACATAACATTTAGAGGTAAGAAACAAAATGCACTGTTCATTGAGAGGGTAAGCCGTATGTACGCATGAACGCTACTTTCATTTATATTTCGTATTAAATGGAATGAAATAATAATGATATAAAGGTATATTATAATTACATTATAATATAACATATATAATATCAATAACTCCATCCTTTACACGTCCCACATATGGAATTAACAAATTAAATCACTTTGAGGGGGTGGTAGTCCGCACTTCCTAAAATGAAGATATCGCGTTTACCCATAATGGAAACCATAAAGTTATGCCATAAATGAAAAATACAGAATCATAAGGAAAACTTAAACATATTACATATCATATATAAATATAGTGAAATCTTAATGTCCCCCTTTAATGGTGTTAAAAGAATATTGAACAATCATCGTTTCGTGAGGCAGTAGTTCGCCATCCACAGAAACAGTATGTTCTTTAACCATTATATGGAGGTGTGTGTAAGTGTAGCTGTAATACTTCTTATAAAAACATACTAGTAGATTTAAGATACTTGTTTTGTTACAAAAAAGGGAATAAAAATAGTTTAGGGGGTTGTAGAATAAAAATAAAACAAAAGAACATTATAGAAGACTTTACCTTTAAATCGGGTAACTCTTTTTGATTTGAGCTAAAAGGATTACTTGGAAGGACTTTTGTCCAAAGTGAGGCCTCTAGGAGTAATAGAGGGATTTAGAGAGACAATATTACAAGAGTTTGGATGAGCCAAGGGCTTGAGAGGTGTGAGTAAGGAGGTAGTGGTGGGGGCCTTTTATAAGAGGGAGGAGGGGCACTCTTGGAATGTCTTGAAACGTTACTTTATTATAAAATGAGTTTCGGATTTTAAAGGTCCCACATTGATATATTTCGAGGATAAGGTGATAAGGGTTCTAAATATACTCATATAATAGGTTTTAGAAAAGTTTACGTCTTATATTTTACATTATTGTTTTATTTTATTTAAATAGTTCATTAATGAGATAATCACTGCATCATCATGGTGTCATAAATAAATAAATGTATATAATTTCTAAAAATTATAAAAAAATACTATGATGTAGGAAATATTTTTATACTTCCAATTAATATTTATTGTAAAAAATATGACTTGTATAACCCCATGTAAAAATTGTTTTAGTAAAACAATACATGTTTGTGACATTTTTATTTTAACTTTAAATAAAAAGTTATTAATGTCATTTTCCTACCAAATGGGCTCCATGGGGTCCCCAAGTTGACCGATGGATTGTATTGAACGGAAATGACTCATAAAATAATTTTAGGACATGTGTAATGGTCATTTCATATTATTATAACATTATCATTACCTTAAATTACACTAATTACCTTTAATCGCGATTAATAAAACTTAAAAGCTACTATTCACCAAAAAATTATTTTAATCCCATTGAACCACATTTTACATCATAATGAAAACCATTTATTTCAGAGTTTTGAAATTCAAATCACAAAATTGGTAAAGTTTAATTTAAATGAAAAATCAGTTTTTTAACTACCACTTAGTGGTTTCACTATTCATCAAAAATTGATGTTTTTCAGAAAAATACCAAAAATTCACCCTAATCTATATTTGATATTCCGAATTCAAAAATTATGACTATTTTAAAAAAATCAAAACATATAAGTTTCATTAATTAATTTAATAATTAATTCACGCTGTTAAAACACATAGCGTGTTTTTAAGAAACAATATCTATTAAAACATTAACACTAGTTTAAGCCCAATTTCAAAGTGAAATTAATTTCAATGACCACCATTGGATTAAATGGTAAAAATATATTCTAATTTCACTTTAAAACCAATTCAAAAGATTATATAATCATATAAATAAATTAGATTAAAAAGAGGTTTTGAATTAAAATACAACATTTTTCACTTATTCATTACAAATGGACTTTATCAAAAAAAACAAAATCCTACACAAAGTAAATTTTGATATCCCGATTCTAAAGAAGGATTTTATTTGGTCCTATATAAAATATAAAATTGTCAACAAGTGGATTTAAAAAGGGTTTTCCATCAAAAGGTGGTTAATCGGCCTTTTAAAGAATATTAGAATATTTATGCATAAAATTGGATTCATTCGCATTTTAAGCCTATAACATTTCTTGGATAAAAGTAAAAATATTTGAAAATCATATATAATCACTTCTTAGTTAGTTCTGTTCATTCCCGCCATTACAACGGCTAGGCGTTAACTACCATTTAAAATAATATTATTTTATTATTATAGTTCAATGTAATATTTCCAAGAAACTCGTTGTTGCGTATTGGGTATGCCATCAAGCATAGCGTTCCCTTTAAATTAATATTAACATTTTATTCACAAATATGGATAAATATAAAAATTTCATATTCTTTATTTACCTAGGGTGTTACAGAATCTCCTACAATACCATTCTAAGCCCAAAAAACTTTTGATTTCAAAAAAAATTATTTATTTGTTCCCATGATATTAATACTCTAATCTTTTTAGGGTCCACTAAAACCCCATTATTTGAGATTACGTGGCCCATATACACCACCTTCCTGATCTTGAAGGTACATTAAAAAAACATGGAATAAAGATGATGATCACAAAGAGTGCATAATACGATCATTAAATAATTATCACAATCCTCATTAGTTCTAGAATAGAAAAAGATTTCATCCATGAATACCACATCAGATGACTTTACACACTTTTATAACACCATATTGATGAGTTATATAATGACTGTTAGAGTTTTTTTTCACACCAAATGCATGACTGATTACAAAAAAAATGGAAGTACCTACATCGAATAACTATTTTAAGAATATATGACTCTCTAAATATGACTTACTGATTACCAGAATGCAAGTCAATTTTAGAAAAACTCCATTCCCCCTTAAATTTATTGAAAAATAATCAATATAGGGAAAAGGTTACTTATTTTTAATGTTTACCTTATTCAAATTCAAGTAATCAAGGCACAATTAGAGAGATCCATCATCCTTTTTTCACAAATAGAAATGGGGTGGAATAAGAAGAGATGATCAGGTAAATGAATACATTGTATTGAAAATAAACTAGTTGTACCATTAATTCCCTCATCTCAGTGGGGTCCATATAGTATGAGGGAAGATATATAGGTTGTGTTCCTAATAGAAAATCAATAGAAAACTCCACATCCAACCATAGAGTAAAGCCTGAGAAATCATCTAGAAACACATATGGGAACTCATCCACCACTAAAGGCAATGCACCCATTTGATCACAATCATGATCCTCCAATGTGAGTGATGAGATTTAATAAACAATATTTCCTAACTCTTGGACTATAGGACTAGAAAAACCCAACAATAGATCCCATTCACTATGAAAATCATCAGTACTTCCATTATTTTCCATAAAAATAACTTTACACGTATAAAAATTGACATGTTCATAGAAACAAAACATCCAATCCATACTAAATACCATATCGAAAATTACCATTTCTAAAACAAGAAAATCCCACTCCAAATTTACCCCTAACATGGAGAGTGCACAAGAAAGAAACCTGAACCCCTACACTCGCTTCTTACCAAGCGGTGTTTCTAAATCCATAAAATAAAAAATAAGATCATTTGTAAAATTTAAGACATCAACAATATGAGATGAAACCATTGAAATATAGGCTTCAATTTCAAATAGAAAAAAAATCTAATAATGATTTGATAAAAAATAATACCTCGAACTTTCGTAGGCCCTCCATCCAATTATGATGGTTCTCAATCAACCATATGAATATGTTTCATCTCCTCATGATATTGAGAACAAACACTAGACTATGGCTTTTACCAATACTGAATCTTCCCAGAAGAAGAACCAACCCCTCCTCTATTTGTGAGAAATTGAGAACCCACTATCATGGATGGAGCTGACAGAGCTAATATTCCTCTAGAATCTATTGATCATGTTCCACTCGGATAGGAATGTGTGCCCCTATATAAGATATGCAAGTGTCCCATTGATTAAAATTGGTGACATGGTCTAGAATGAGAAGTGTACATAGTATATATGTGTCTTACCATCCAATACTGATGGCACAAAACCATCCCAACATCGGAAGCCATAGATGAAGATAATAATGAATGATGGGATAAACTACCACCTTACTTCTTCCCATGTTCGTCCCACTTCCTCTTGATCTCGGACAAACTGCCACAACCCACATCTATCACTGATCTATATAAACCATACTAGTCACCATAGTCAATATCCCCCATCATGGAATGATCAACCACTTAATAACAGGTCATAAATTTGAATAAAATAACCTAATATTAGATCACCAATTGTAAACCCCTGTCAGAACTTTGTGACATCATTTAGTCATAGGAAACGATCTTGGGTCAGTACTAAAATAACTCAAAAAAGTCATTATCATATTCCATCACAGATCAATCTCCCTAAATAATCTCTATAAAATCTGAAGATCTATCATAGGCCAATACCTTAGGATAAAACTGCTCATTAAAAACGACCATGAAGTCTTTAAAACCCATCTGATCATACTTTCCAACATCCATCACCGATTACCACCACTTCCGAGTAGGACCATCCAATATAAACAAATCACATTTCAATCTAACCACCTCAGGAGTGTCATGTAACCTGATCACCCTCTCAATCTTCTCATGCCACTCCTCTAGGTACTGGGTTTCTATGATACCTCAAAAAGAAGGAGGATTGTTCTTGAGGAATATTTGATACTTTTCATTTCTATGAATTGGATTGGATTATCTCATCTAAGTAAGAGTACATCCTTATCCTTTTCCAATTTCATGGACAACGCAAACCACTTATTAAACTAATATCTGATCAATTGGTGATGGGTCACTCTCACCGGCCTCTTCTCATAGATGTGTAGGAATTCACCTATAACGAATCTTGTTACAGAAGAAATTACCACAAGGGATACCATCAATACAACCATTATGAACATTTATAGGAATAATAATTTTTTTTGTAAACTTTTAATAATAAAAACATAAAAAAATTCATCACTGTAATAAGACAAAAAAACCACCCCACCCCTACACAACTTCTATATACAGTCTGATGCATATACGTCTCACTGGTGGGAGAAGTAAATTCATACCCCAAAATCCTATGTATACTCTAGTATTATCATGGGGTGTGCAAGCCAAGAACCCTACTCACAAATAGAAACTCAATCCCCAACATTCCTATCTCTTGTATATTCAAAATAATCACAAATAACTCAACCTAAAAATAGCATGACCCTCTATGACAACTTTTTTTCATGAACCATGTTGGGATTCCATACAACTCAACACTAATCCCAATCTGAAACATGAAATAAAGGGCATTCCCAATCCTTATTCTCTAGAAACTAGTTCCTAGGTATCAATAATATTCATTGGGAATGACTTCTCATATTTAAATTATCACAAATAACCAACAATAATAATCATAACATAACCAAACAAAACATAACCAATGAGTTACACCAATTTTCAGATTTAAGGTTAATCACATTATAAAAAACACAAAATTACTACAATGGGATAGGAACAATGACACAATCCCAAAAACCTCTATAAAATTACATGAAAATCATCCTCATTCCGCCGCCACTAAAACCTGCATGAAGTGGAGCACGATAATTTTAATCCACTTTCATCACCACAGTACATCTTACCTTTACCAGGGTCATACATAAAAAATATATATACACCAAAAGGTGTATGTATTATATGGGAAAATCCTAGAATGATGCCACCCAAAAATTGGATTATATTACATAACGTTAGAATAAATATCACTTTTGAAAATTATAATAATGAACTTGGAAACTTTTTTAACATTACATTTTAAGTAAAATGATTTCAAGAAACATGCTTTTGGAAGTAACATATGTGGAAGGTCTATATGTTTCTGACAGTATGCACAAACCCATAAGAAAACCATAGAAAATCCCAAAAGGTACATGAAGTAATGGATCATTAGGAACCTCGTATCTTGGTAAATTATGAGGAAGCAACCATAAACAAAAACATTCTCATGCACAAGACACTAGAGAGAAATATTTCCAAAGTTAATGTGGCATCCAATAATACTCAAAATATAGTTATTTTTTAAATAATAAATCATACTAGATGAATCTAGGCTAATCCACTTCTGAGTCAACTAGTACAGTCCTCTGACCTAGAGACCTAAGATTCCCTTTGTGTTCTATTTCCATTTCACATATAACATAGGTCACCACATTAGCATGAACACATGAAAATACTGAATAAACATATATAAAACCCCCACATATCATAATAAGAACTTCTTTAAAATTCCCAAACCAATAAAATCCATTTTAATACACCATTCTCACCACTTTCAAATTTCATCAAAACTAATTTATAAATATTAAAATAAAACCATAAATCAAATCCATCCAAAATCATTTATAAACTCACCTTAAAGTACATCTTCACCCCAAAACCATTTAAAAACATATTCCATGCCACATTCTCATTTCATATGTTATATTTAATAAGAAAGGAAAGTATACTAAAATCAACTTATAATGTAAAAGCATGGAGTCCCCTACCATAAGCTTAGAAACATCTGGAAATGGGTGTGAAACCACAACCATACCACCAAAATTCCTTAATAATGAAACATTTAACAACATAAATCAAGAGCATACTCCACAAAAAAAAAATCAAACGCTCCCTAGGTCAAACAAACTACTAGAAAAAAAAAGAAACCAAAGAGGTATTTGATAAACACAAAAAGAATGAATAAACCATTTGAGAAGGTAACATATATGAAAATAATTGTAGAAACTATTTAAAATCCATGAAAAAATAAAGATCCAAGGGTGCATGGAGGGAGGGCAGAGGTGCCTAGGATAGGGAATCTTGAGTGGGGATGATTAATCATTGTTAGGGTTCAAAATAATTGGGGGGAGTGTAAAATTACAAATTTTTATAACCTGAAAACTTCACATGGTTTTCCCACACTGTTTTCCAAACCTGGAAGTAACCTTGTTCCCCTCACTATCCAATAGGGACATTCACATAGTTAGCATGCATAGTTTTAGAACCTTTGCGCTAAATATGAGTTAGCCACTATACAAAATGAAAAAATTCCATATGGTTTCCTTGCAAAGGGTTCACTATTTGGAAAATAATGTGCCAACTGTGCACAACCTTATTCCCTTATGAAATTACCAATTTTTCCTCAAAAGCACATGGTAATATGAAGGGGTAAAATCAATACTAGAAGAAAAAAAAGAATACATAAAAGGAAAAAATGGATGTGAAATAATAAAATTAGAAAACATTTTTACTCATCAAATTAGTATTTAATAAGTATAAATATATAATTAAAGTATTTTTTAATTTATATGAGAAACATTTAACATTACTGAAATTGAGTAACATTTTATTCTAATAAATATAATTTGGAATTTTATTTTAATTAAATATCCACATTGTGTATTAAGGTATTGGGTTTATTTGAATGAAACAAAAATATTTTTCAATAAGAAACTAATAAATGACATGGAATTAAACACCCGTGATTATTTTATGGTAATCATTATTTTTACACTTAAAAATACAGTTCTTCTAAACATGGTTTTTAAAAAATAATGTATTGTAATTTTAAAATTATTTTTTCTAACCCATAAATAATTTTATTTGATAATTTTTTACATATATTAAATCATTATTTCGGTATTTGGTAATAAAGGTATTTTCAATTTAATTCATCAAAATTACATATAAATATTAAAATTCTAGTTACAATGATAAAGGTAAATTAAGTTAAAAGATATTAAAAAAATTATAAATACATAAAACATGATACAAACATGTTCTAAAATGTATTTAATTGGTTTTTATTGAAAAAACAAGTCTATTATACATTATTTTCCACTTTGGATCCACATTCCCTGTGTTAAAAGTTCTCTTATTATATTAATAACACATTATTATAAATATTTTGTAATTCCACGACCCTAGTTATCCAGAGTTGGTGTGTTATTACATAACATTGGCATGATCAAAATAGATCAAGTCTATAAAGACTCATTAGTTTAGTAGCCCTGGAGGTACTAGATAAATTCATAACATTTAAATTACATTGTAAAATGAAAACAACAACAAAATTGTCTCCATTGACCACAATCATATCCCAGAGACTATCCTTGAAGGTCAGTCATAATATACTTTTCACCTCCTAGGAAAAATAAATCATAGAAAGGGGTGAGGTCATATGCTCAATAAGGATAACAATATAGAGGAAACTTTCATAAATAAGAATAAACATTTAAGGAAGTGTATTAGACTGAAAAAAAGCCTTTTAAACATAAACTTCATCATAATATGGCAAATATAAATCAGAATAATTCCATTGCTTATTCACATGGATATTCTACTATTCGAATAATCACATGAAATATCAATATACAATTTCATAATGATGGAATGCATAATGCCAGACTTCATAACCACATAGTCAAGGCCTTGTTCTAAGAATACAAATAATATTTTTTCAAGGCCTTGTGCCAAGACACTAGTTTATCTCATGAGACTTGTCGATGCATCGAAGAGCAATAGCAGGCTCCACCATTCACTTACTAAGTCCAATGCATTCCTCGTATGAAAAGGTTTAAACATAACATAAAAATTCGTATTAAAACTAGCAGATGAAATGTCAATACATTATCTATAAACCATGAATGGTATAAAATAACACATCTATAGTCAAAAATATCACAAAACCTTCAATACAATATAGAAGATCTGTATCAAAATAAATCAACTTCAAACAAGTTTAAAATCCATTAAAGGATGTTGACATAGATAAAATGAATACTATTTGAAAGAAATAAATCTTTCTATTTTGAAACCATTTAAAATAAAACATTTATTTTGGAAATATTCCTATAATATTGTAAGGGAATATTTGAATGTATTATAACTGTGGAAAATATATGCACCTGCCATATAAGTTACAAGAACATTCTTCCCTTAATTTTGTCGAAAAGGTCGTAAAGTACCGTATTTGGAAAATGATAGAAAGATTCCTTTATAAACATATTATAAAAAATAAAAAAAGGGTTTAAATGAATTTAACCCATAGTCTAGGAAATTGTAAAAATGTTTTGAAATACATTTTTAAAAACATGGATGTGGATGATAAAGAGGTCCCAGTAAATAATTACATATAAAAAACCTCGGATAATAAAGAGATTGTATAATTTAACATTACCTTTTACTTTTCCTTGGTTAAGGGTATGTTAACCTCTTGTATAATAGTTAAATAATTTTTTATTGAATTATAAAGGAATGATATAAATAAATATGATATCATATATGATATTCTAATATTTCTTTTCTAATAATATTTTTGTATTATCACCGTTTCTGGTGTTAACTGATTCGTTTTCTATTATATGTTTTGTTACGTAAGTCATGTTTGTTATGGATAGGATGTATTTGATTCATATCCAAAATGATATCAAGTTATTTAAACATTATTTTTAATCATCAAATGAAAATTTTTATTGAATGGTTACGACTAGGAAATTAATCTCATCGTGTTTGTAGAGACGGTAATCCGTATGTACGCATGAGTGAAAATATCATTATTTTGATTTGAAATAGTATGTAAATAGATGATATATCATTTATAAAGAATAATTAATGTGTTATATTTATTATTTATATCAATTATAAATCATTATTATACACATACAAATAATAATGTATTGAATAACAACTACACCACGATGTGGAGACGGTAAGCCGTATGTACACTTGTATAGTGACTTTGTCATTCATATGATGGATAGATTAATGAATATGGTGGTACCATTTTTATAATAACAACACATTATGTAGAAGATACTGGAGTTATTATTTTATAATGGAAACAAAAATGAAATAGGAAGTGGAAGAAGAAAAGAACTTGAAAGAGGTGATGAAATATTTACCTCTTACTCTGATTCTTCCTTTTGATTTTATCAAAAGAGATCCTTAAATTGGATTTCTGATCTAAATAAGGCCTCTAGGATGAAGTGAGGGAAGTTGTGAGGATATATGGATTAGTTTTGGCTGAACCAAATGGCTTTGGAGGTGTGATTTTTAGAGAAGGGGAATTTTCCTTTTATAAGAGAGGTGAGGGTCACTTTAGGAAAAGCTTAAAATATTATATTATAATAAAATCCTTTTCAGTTTCTAATGGAACCCAAATGATTTATTTCAAGTATAATGTTGGTATGGGTCAAAAACCTCTCAACAAATAGGTTTTAGATAGGTTTAGGTCACCATATTATCCTTATCTCTAAGATTTAACTCTTAGTTAAATATATTATCTATTACCTTGTCTTCTTGTATTATTATAATAATTGGTTAATAAACATACTATAAAATTACAAGAGATCTTTAATTGGTTCATTAATGATATAAATATAATTATAAAATTCCTTTGGACAAAAATAATATTTTTAGGAATATTATATAAATTAATAATATAATATTTGTTTTAAAAACTCGTTTATGTCAATTTTGACACTATTTGGTATTTTGTTTTTGTTAAAGTCATATCAGCATGATTACTTCCAAAAAAATTCATTTAATCAACTCTAACAAGTCATATTAACCTATAAAAATATTTTAATTCATTAGAAGTCTCAAATTATATTTATTTGGATATATATAATATCAATTATTTAAATTGTTCATTAATAAGATAATTACTATATCATCATTGTGTCATAAATAAATTTAAATATTTAATGTCTAAAAATTATAATTAAAATTAAATTATGTAGGAAATAATTTTATCTTTCCAATCAATATTTATAGTCAAATTTATCTTATGTATAACCCTATATTAAAAAAGGTTTATTTATTAAATGTTCAATTTAACACTTTTAACTCTTCTTTAAATAAAATAATAATAAATGTCCTAATCTAATCCATGTGGATCTAAAAGATCATATTTTACACCTAAGATTTTTTTTGGTCGAAATACACTTATCTAATAGAATTAGGACATATGTTAATATAATAATAATATCATTTTTACCTTCAATTACCCTATTTACTTTTAACTGTGGTAAATAATAGTTAAAAGTTACTATTCACCAAAAATTATTTTCATCTTATTGAACCACATTTCACTTAATAATATCAATCATGTCTCTCGGATTTTTGAATTTCAATTCACAAAAGTAGTAAAATTACGTTTTATGCAAATTTGCAAATGCTCCCAGGAGGTGGGAAAAACAGTAAAAATTTCAATAAAATGTTTATATATCTAAACTTATTATAAAATGACTCCAATGAATTAAATTGAACTTATATAGGTATTATGTATCTATTTTTACCTAAAATACATTTAAATAAAATAAATAATTATTTAAATAAAAAGTTGGTTTTAAACAATAACGTAGTGTTTTTCACTATTCATCAAAAAATCAAAAGTTTTAAGAAAAATACCAAAAACTCACCCGAAGATAATTTTGATATTTAGAATTAAAAAATGAATTAAATTTTGAAAAATAAAATTTATAAAGTTTCAAAAAGTGGGTATTTCTATTCATAATGGCTAGTTTGATTGGTTGTGGTGTGTTTGAACTCGATGTTGCGTACAACACAAGCTATTGTATTAATCAAAGAGAAGTATACCGTGGAAGCTTGGGGTGTTAAATTCCTCCATCTTTCAAATAATTCCATCCTCAAAATTTCTAGAATATCACTGCATAAAAAGACTCGTTCGGTTCGTCATCATAAGTTCCTCAGGTGCCCACATCGCCTCTTCCATCTTATGGTTTCTCTATAGAACTTTTACCAGACGAGTTGTCTGGTTTCTCAACACTTGTTCTCTAGTATCCAGAATCTCAAAAAGCTCTTCACAATAAGACAGATCAGGTTCTAGTTCAATTTCCTCATAGGTGATTATATGCATTGGTTCTAGCATGTATTTTCTCAATAGTGATACGTGGAACACATCATGAACTTTGGACACACTTTGCGGCATTTCTAAATGATAAGCTACAACCCCAATTCATTCTAGAATGTCGAAAGGTATGATGTACCTGGGAATTAATTTACACTTCTTAAAAAATCATATAACTCCCTTCCATAGAGATACCTTTAAGAAAATATGATCTCCAACTTGAAATTACAAATCCTTCCTTCAGTTATTGGCATAGCTCTTTTGCCTACTTTGAGCTGCTTTGATGTGGGTTTGTATAACATTCACATTTCCCTCATTTCCTTAACAAGATCTAGGCCTATGAGTTTTCTTTCACCAACATCATCCCAACAAGTTGGTGTGCGACATCTCTTTCCATATAACGCTTCATATGGTGCCATCTGAATACGTGAATGGAAACTATTATTATAGGAAAATTCTACTAGAGGTAAATATTGATCCCATATACCTTGAAAGTCATGTTATCAAGATCTCAACATGTCTTAAAAGGTTTTAATAGTCTATTTTTATTGTCTATCTATTTGAGGGTGGTAGGTAGTGCTTAATCAAAGTTCAGTATCCAGGGATTTCTAAAGACATTTCCAAAACCTTGATGTAAAATGGGGATCACGATCAGAAAAAATCTATAGGGGTACTACATGAAGTCTTACAATTTCATTAATATATATTCTTTCTAAACATTAAAGTGGTAAATCTTCTCTTATAGCAATAAAATGTGATGACTTGGTAAGACGATCAAAAATGACCCATATTTCATCATTTCTTCTAGGAGTCTTCGGTAGTCCCATGACAAAGTCCATCATAATATCATCTCATTTCCACTCAGGTATGGGAAGAGGTTGCATGAATCCTCTAGGATGTTGTCTTAAAGCATTAAATTGTTCAAAAACCATACATCTCGACACAAAAGTAGAAATATCTATCTTCAAGTTGTCCCACCAAAAATGTTCTTTCAAATCTCTATACAACATAGTGCTACCAGGGTGTATAAAGAAATTGGAGATATGTGCATAATCCGACAATTCCATCTTCAGATCAAGTATAACGGGAACACAAAGTCTCTTCCCAAATTTTAAAATCCCATCTTCATATACGAAGTCGATCAATCTCCCATCATTCACAGATTTAATTTTCTTTTGAAATTACTCATCATCAGTCTAAGAAATTTTTATCCTTTCTAGTAATGATGGTTTGGAAACCATTTGAAAAAGTATTGATGTTTCACCTTCCATGGTTATTCTCATATCCATCTTTACTAGATCCATGTATATAGGATCCTTTTAAACTATTATCTTGTTAAAAACTCCATGATCCTTTCTGCTCAAATCATCTAAAACTTTATTTTCCTTTTCAAGGTGGTAGTGTATAGTTAAATCTTAATCCTTGAGTAGTTCAAGCCATAGCCTTTGCCTCATGTTGAGTTACTTTTTTTCAGAAAATATACTTCAAGCTCTTGTGATCAGTATAAATCTCACATTTTTTACCATATAGAGAGTGTCTCGATATCTTTAGAGTAAATATTACAGCTGATAACTCAAGATCATGAGTGAGATAGTTTTTTTCATGAATTATTAGCTATCATTATGCATATGAAATAACTCTATCATTCTAAAAAAGGACACAACCAAGTACTTTTTTTTAAAGAATCACTATAAATAACAAACCCATCATTCTTCAATGGTAAATTCAAGATAGTATAATTGAATAATATTCTCTGATGTTCTTCAAAACATTCTTCACACTCTTTTTCCCAAACAAATTTAACACCTTTATCTGTGAGATTGGTTAATGGGTTACCCAATCGGGCAAAATTATGGAAAAAACGCTGATAATAACCTGCTAAACCAATAAAACTGTGGAACTCAGTTATACTTGTTGGTGCTGGCCATTCTTGGATTGCCTTTGTCTTAGAAGGATCAATAGAGATTCCATCCTTAGAGACAATATGGCCAAGAAAAGAAACCTCATTAATCCAGAATTCACAATTGATAAACTCCCCATATAATTCATTTATTCTAAGAGACCTTAGGATAATGCACAAATTATTTTCATGATCCTTGTAGATTTTGTAATATACCAAGATATAATTAATAAATACCACTAAAAAGTCATCAATATATTCCTTGAAAACTCTGTTCATTAGATCTATGAAAACAGAGGGTGCATTAGTAATCCCAAAAGGCATTACTATAAACTTGTAATGGACGTACCTGGTTTGAAATGCTGTTTTTTGAATGTCTTATTTCTTCAAACACAACTGATGATATCAAAATTATAGGTAAATCTTTTAAAAAATATTGAGCTCCATGAAGTTTTTTGAATAAATAATCTATGCGAAGTAGGGGATACTTTTTCATTATTGTTATAGAATTGATTCTTCGGTAGTCAATGCACAACCTCGTAGATCCATCCTTCTTCTTAACAAAAAGAACAGGTGCTCCCCATGTAGAAACACTAGGGATAATAAATCCCTTATTACTCAATTCCTCTAGTTGTTTCTTTAGTTCCACTAATTCCACAGTGTCCATTTTATAAGGGGTATTTGATATGGGCCTTGAACCAGGAATTAAATCAATGGAAAACTCAATTTCTCATTCTAGAGGATGTCCAAGTAAATCCTCTGGAAACACATCAAAATATTCTTTAACAATATGTACATCCTCTATTTTAAAATTCATTTCATCACCCACAGTTATTTCATTATCTTCCTCCTTGGTAATTGAATTTAGCTAAGCTATTGGGGTGGATCTAGATAAGAATTAGGTGGTGATGTTTCCGCTCTAAAGATAAGGTACTCTTTATCATCATTGAAAATTGTAACCTTCTTCTTATTACAATAAATTTTCACAGCATGGTCTAAAAGCCAATCCATATTAAGGATTATATCAAATTCAATCATGAGTATGATAATGAGATCAGCAGATAAAGAACATTTATATGCCTTAATGGGAACTAATTCATAATACATTGTTGCAATGATACTTCCCTTAGGAGTATTGAATGACAACTCCCTTGTTAAATAAAATTGTAAATATCTAATTTTCTTATAAAACTGGGAAGATATGAAATAATGTGATGATCCAAAATCAAATAAATCATTGGTTAAACTTGAGGAAACTGTTAAATTACCTACCACCACATCTTTTAGAGCTTCAACCTCAGCAGTAGTGATATCATAATCTTAGAATTGATCCCTTTCCCTTTTCTAAGGTATGTTTCCTGGACGCTTAGGACATTTATTTTCATAATGCCCCATTTCATTACAACTGTAGCATTCAACATTGAAAGCCTCTTTCTTCCCCTTGCAGTCATGAGCTTGGTGTCCCTTTTCACCACACTTGTAACAAAATCCCATTACCTTCAAAAAATTACAAGGGTGCTTCTTCCCACATTTACCACAGGATGGATATTCAACTTTTCCATTATTCCCCTTATTTCTATTTTCCAGACTGTTAAGTAGATCTCTTGTTATCAGGCTTTACTTTAAAGTCGTTAGACTTAGAGAATTCTTTTTCAACCTTGATAGCACATGAGATAATATATTCATATGATGAGAAGGATTGTGAGACTGATGATAGATGGAGAAATGGTCTTAACCCATAAAATAATTGATCAATCATACTCCTTGGGTTATGCATATAATCCATTGCATGTCTTGATAACCTTGTAAAGTTAGCCTCATACTTTGGGACATTCTCATCCTCCTTTTTCCTTAGACTTAGAAATTTTCTTTCCATATCTGCTTGATGACCACGAAGAAAGTATTTTTATAATAAAATCTCTTTAAACTTCATCTAGTTCATACTTGATGCTTCATCATTTTCCTTTGTGTTTTGAATCAATGACCACTATTGATATGCATCTCCTGTGAGGTGATAAACTACCAGGACAACTTTTTCCCTTTCGTTACTCCCTAAAGCATGAAATATTCTCTATTAGGAACTTATCCATTTCATGAATAAAAATGGATTTTTAGTCCCATTGAATGTTGGTGGTTTTTGCCTCGTGGAGCGTTCTAACATTGGTCTTCCACATTGTGGATCAGGGTGCTCCATACGGGTAAGGTTATTATTCATAACCGTAGTGTGTTGGCCCAGTATGGTGATAAGATGATCAGCACCAGTTGCATCACTAGCTCCACTATAATTATCTTGAGTAGGAGGGAAATCCCTACATGGATTACGTGTGTTGATATGGTTTCCATTCCTTTAACTTGGTGAAATTTCTAAACAATGTCATACACTAGATTAGTTTATGAATCAAAATAAATAATTCCAAACTTGTAAAACACTTAACATAAATTGTAAAGTTTATGGATATAATCTATAATAATAAAAATGTATTCTCAGAGGAGGTATATAATCATAAATCCTTCATAATGGTTTTTAAATAAAATATAAATTATCCTAAGCATATCCCCCTAGGAGTGTCGTAACCAAGTGTGCAGCAAGGCATGTTGTCGTGTATAAGGATACCCCATATCAAGCCTGAAACTCCTTGTCGGAGTTTTCACTCCAAGGTAAATTTGTGCCAGAGCCACGTCTACCTGCTCGTATCTAGATAGGGATGTATTTCATAGAAAATATAAAAAATCTCTACATTACCAAAATTCTTGGAAATTCTTCTATACTAATCTTCAAAGTCTATCTTAGGGTAATGTTCACTTATCAGAGTTTTTTCTAAATCTAGCTTCTAAAGTTTGTATTAAACTCACTCTCATACCAACTATAATGCCCCGACCCTAGTTATCTAGATTTGTTTAATTATAACATAAAATTTTCATGATCACAAAAGATCAAGTCTTGAATGACCGATTAGTTTAGTAGCATTGGCCTGACCAGAAAATTAAATTTTTTATTTCAAAAAGCACTTTTATGGAAAAAGTGGGAAATGACACAAGTTAAACATCAAGGATCAATGAGTGCAGTAGGTAATCAAGAAATCATTAAAAAAGAGACTAATATTATTGGAGTCACTTACCCGATATAACTCCCACTGAAGTGTCTTAACATTCATTTGAGGATCCTCCTTGGTTAAATATTCAAAATGATTGACCAGCTTATCCCAAGTCCGAATATACTACTCTGCGTCTATCTTCCCTTTATTGAAGCCCCGTGACAAAATTCGTTATTGTTGGTCAATCTATGACTTTTTTTCCTTGTTAACATCGTTCTGAACCTCTCTTTCTAATATTTTGTTCAACTCCTCCTATGGAGCATTGATCTGAAAAACCCCTCCTATCACTTCTATCTTATAATGATGAATTAATTCAAGGTATTTCTATGTACCCCCCATCACCCTTTTATGAGGCATCACACATCCCTTGGACCTCAGTAGATCCACTATTGGCCTTAATATTTCCACTTTTAATATTTGATCCCTTCTTTCAATCCTGATCTTTAACTGTTGGTACGCTTTCTTTCTCCTTGACCCTTTTAGCAGATCTTGGTTCATTCGGCTTAGAAAGCTGGGAGTAATCTTTCTGCCCTTTGGCCTTCTTCCCTTTAACCAAAATACAGCCCCCTACATCACGGTTCCCCTTTATTCCTTTCTTCTTCCTTGGACTATGGATTCCTCTAACTCGTTCAATGATATCAATAGAGAGTTGACTGGAGAGCTCATCATCATCCTCTTGTAATGGTGTCTGCATGCCCAGTTTATGAGGTTGTTCTAGAACCAAGAATGCAGCCTCTAGGTCTCCAAAGTAGTTGGTTAGAGTGATGGATAGAGAATAAATGTTAGGAGATACCATGCCCGACACCTTCACCTAGACCTCATTATACCCATGGGCCCTACTGTCTGAAGAATCTCCTTCTGTAGGTGCCTCTGGATTCAAGAACTCAGTCCCTGTCTATTCCTAGTTTCCAATGATCTGTTCCACCACTTACTCCATTAGTGCAATGGGGGAATGACCAATGGGATCTTGCTATCAACTCCCCCCAGCTGCCACAATTTGAAAGAATGAGGGGATATTATAGGCCTCCCCCTCCCTTGGCACTGTTTTCTTATACCCAATCAAACCACATCAAAGAGGGACCTCAACCATTGAAGTAGAAAGATAGGACCCACCCTCCAATCAAGGAGGGTGAGTAAAAATTGTTTAGGCTAGGAGAACTCCTGAACAACTCTTCTTTGGGACCAACCAGTGAGACACATGACAATCCTTATGTAGATGTCTGAGATGATAGAAAGATAGACAAAAATCGTACCAGTACTCAAAAACCACAGACTGAAGGCATCACAGTTCTTCACTTACCACAATCCAGATAGCTTCAACCGGAGGGTTTGAGATGTCCACTTTGACCAATATACGGGGATAAATTGGATGGAAAAAGGATCTAGATCACTCGTCAAAGTCAAGAAACCTCCCGTTGCGATTACCTAACATCCAGTGAATAGCAGTGTTTTAGAATAGGAGGGGAAGGCCTAGAAGAGTTACCCAAATCGCCGCGAGGGGTAGATCATGTTTCCTATGAAACTCGTAGCTCCATCAATGAAGGAAAAAATGAGAACCATCGCATTATAGATTCCCTTTCGACCAAGCTATTGTAAGATCTTCATTACCAGACAATAAATGGAGAAAATGATGTGGATCCAGTAGGCCGACTACGACTCGATCATACAGAGGCCAGACGCCATTAACAAATCTTTCAAAACTATCAAGGGAAGGCTGTAGACAACTAAAGCGAGCAACCAGGGATAACCCATGAAGTGATGTTTCCTCTGTGAACTCTTATAGAGAAAGAGGAAGCACAGGAGGCCCATAGTGAAGTGCGGGGACATTCAGGCAAAGGTGGATAGGGGAGAAATCAGGGAGGGAGGCAGGATTTGTGATTGGAGAGAAAGCCAAATGTGAGGAGAAGGAGGGGATAGGCAGGTTGGCCATCACCGCCGCACGAAAGGTCCACCATCGCGTCCAGGGTTCCAGACCCATCACCGACACCTCTGTGAAGTGCAGGGGGTCATTCCTAGTAGCTTTGGAATTACTAGATACATTCATAAGTTTCAAATTACATTATAAAATGAAAACAACAATAAAATTGTCCCCATTGACCACATTCATATCCCTTATACTATCCCTAGAGGTCAATCATAATATACTTCTTCACATATTAGGAAAATTAAAGCATAGAAATGGCTGAGCTCAGATGCTTAGTAATGATAACTATATAGTGAAAACTTTTATAAATAAGCATAAACATTTAAGGTAATGTGTAAGACAAAAACAAAAGCCTTTTAAACTTAAAATTCATCATAATATGGAAAATATAAATCTACATAATTCCATTTACTTATTCACATGGATATTCTACTAGTCGAATGATCACATGAAATATCAATAGGCAATTTCATAATGATGGAAGGCATAATGTCAGACTTCATAACCACATAGTCAAGGCATTATTCCAAGACAACAAATAAGATTTTGGCAAGGCCTTATGCCAAGACACCAGTTGTCTCATGAGACCTACCGAAGCATCAAGGAGATATAGCGGGCTCCACCCATCACTTACTAAGTCCAATACATTCCTCATATGAAAAGGATTAAACATAACATTAACATTTTTATTAAAACTAGAATAAGAAATGTCAATAATTTATCGATAAACCATGAATGGTATAAAATAACACATCCAAATTCAAACATATCACAAAACCTTCAATACAATATGGATGATTTTTATCATAATAAATCAACTTCAAACAAGTTTAAAATCCAAAAAAGGAAGTTGACATAGATGAAATGAATACTATTTGAAAGAAATACCTATTTATATTTTGAAACCATTTAAAAGAAAAAATTTATTTTGGAAATATTCTTATAATATTGTAAGGGAAACTTCAAAGGTGTTATAATGGTAGAAAATAGTTGCACCCACCGTATAAGTTAAAAAAATTCTTTCCTTAATTTTGTCTAAAAGGTCGTAAAGTACCTTGTTCAGAAAATGATGGAAATATTCCATTATAAACATCTTATAAAAATTCAAAAAATGGTATAAATTACTTTAACCCATAGTCTAGGAAATAGTAATAATGTTTTGAAATACATTTTAAGAGATATGGATGTGGATGATAAAGAGGTCTCAATAGATAATTATGTATAAATAACCTCGAATAATGAAGAGATTGTAGAATTAACCCTTAACTTGTACATTTACTGGGTTGAGGGTATGTTTACCTCCTTTATAATTGTTAAATCATTGTTAATAAATTATACATGAATCATATACATAAATATGATATCATATATGATCTTCTAATATTTCTTTGTTAATAATATTTTAGTATTATCATTGTTTCGGGTGTTAACTGATTCGTTTTCCTTTATATATTTTGTTACGTAAGTCATGTTTTTTATGGATATGATGTATTTGATTCATATCTAGAATGATACTACGTTCTTTAAACATTATTTTTAATCGTCAAAAGAAAATAATTCTTGAATGGTTATGATGGGGAAATGAATCTCATTGCGTTCTTGGAGACGGTAACCCGTACATACACACGAGCAAAAATATCATAATTTTGATTTAAAACCGTATGTAAATAGATTTTATATCATGTATAATAAATCATTAACGTGTTATATTTATTATTTACATCAATTATAGATCATTATTATATCCATCCAAATAATAATGTATTTAATAACAACTACACCACGACGTGGAGACGGTAAGTTGTACGTACGCACATATGGTGACTTTGTCATTCATATGATGGATAGATTAATGAATATGGTTGTACCAGTTTTATAATAACATCAAAATACTTAGAAGATACTAGAGTTATTATTTTATAATGTAAATAACCAATAAAGAGAAAGTGTAAGAAGAAAAGAACTTGAAATAGGTGATGAAATATTTACCTCTTCTTCGGGTTCTTCCTTTTGATTTGATCAAAAGGGCTCCTTAATTTGGATTTCTGATCAAACTAAGGCCTCTAGGATGAAGTGAGGAATGTTGGGAGGATATTTGGGCAGGGTTTGGCCGATCCAAATGGCTCTGGAGGTGTTATTTAGAGAGAAGGGGAAGTGCCATTTTATAAGAGAGGTGAGGGTCACTTTAGGAAAAGATTAAAACATTATTTTATAATAAATTCCATTTCGGTTACTAATGGATCCAAAATGTTTTATTTCGAAGCTAAGGTGGGTATGGGTTTAAAACATCTCAACCAATAGGTTTTAGAAAGGTTTGGGTCACCATATTAACCTTTCCTTTTAGATTCAACTCTTAGTTAAATAGTTTAACTTTTTCCATGTATTCTTGTATTATTATAATAATTAGTTAATAAACATACTATAAAATGAAAAGAGAACCTAAAGTGGTTAATTAATGATATTACTATAATTATATAAGCCCTTTATCCGAACCTTATATTTTTAGGAATATTATATCAATTAATATTATAATATATTTTTTTAAAAACTCTTTAAGGTCAATTTTTACACTATTTGAGATTTTTTTTAAGTCATAACAGAATGATTACATCAAAAAGAATTCCTTTAATCAACACTAAAATGTCATATTAACCTATAAAATATTTTTAATTCATCATAAGTCTCAAATTAGATTTATTTGGATATTTATAATATCAATTATTTTAATCATTCATTAATAAGGTAATTAGTGCATCATCATTGTGTCATAAATAAATTTAATTATTTAATGTATAAAATTATAAATAAAATACCATTATATAGGAAATAATTTTATATTTACAATTACTATTTATAGTCTAATTTATCTTATGTATAACCCTATATTAAAAATGGTTTAGTTATAAAACTTTTAATTTAACACTTTTAACTTTTCTTTAAATAAAATAATAAAAAATGTCCTAATATAATCCATGTGGACCTAAAGGATAATTTTTTACTCCTAAAGATGTTTTTTGTCGAAATAAACCTATCCAATAGAATTATAACATGTGTTAGCGTAGTAATAATACCATTTTTACCTTTAATTACCCTATTTACTTTTAATCGTGGTAAATAAAAGTTAAAAGTTTCTATTCACCAAAAATTA